>JALIZH010014462.1:0-42940 GCA_030522465.1 Rhipicephalus appendiculatus
ACTCCTGTTTCAAGGGCACGACTAAGTTGACACGTAGTTGTCTGGTGGTCACGGTTTCACACATACATACAACAAGATGCTTTTGAAGGTTGAGATGGAAGCTCGTGAAACAAAACATTGAGAATTATGTGCTCTTGAGGAACTTCTGAGCGATAACAAACAATAAGTATCGTTCACGAATGACCAAGCTTGTGCCAACCAACAGTTCGGATGAGCGATTTGGAGCATTACGTGTTAACTTGAGATGAAAATTCAAGCTACTCCTGTTTCAAGGGCACGACTAAGGTGAGACGTAGTTGTCTGGCGGTCACGGTTTCACACATACCTTCAACAAGATGCTTTTGAAGGTTGAGATGGGAGCACGTGAAACAAAACATTGAGAATTATGTGCTCTTGAGGAGCTTCTGAGCGATAACCAACAATAAGTATCGTTCACGAACGACCAAGCTTGTGCCAACCAACAGTTCGGATGAGCCATTTGGAGCATTACGTGTAAACTTGAGATGAAAATTTAAGCTACTCCTGTTTCAAGGGCACGACTAAGGTGACACGTAGTTGTCTGGTGGTCACGGTTTCACACATACATTCAACAAGATGCTTTTGTAGGTTGAGATGGAAGCTCGTGAAACAAAACATTGAGAATTATGTGCTCTTGAGGAACTTCTGAGCGATAACCAACAATAAGTATCGTTCACGAACGACCGAGCTTGTGCCAACCAACAGTTCGGATGAGCCATTTGGAGCATTACGTGTTAACTTGAGATGAAAATTCAAGCTACTCCTGTTTCAAGGGCACGACTAAGTTGACACGTAGTTGTCTGGTGGTCACGGTTTCACACATACATACAACAAGATGCTTTTGAAGGTTGAGATGGAAGCTCGTGAAACAAAACATTGAGAATTATGTGCTCTTGAGGAACTTCTGAGCGATAACAAACAATAAGTATCGTTCACGAATGACCAAGCTTGTGCCAACCAACAGTTCGGATGAGCGATTTGGAGCATTACGTGTTAACTTGAGATGAAAATTCAAGCTACTCCTGTTTCAAGGGCACGACTAAGTTGACACGTAGTTGTCTGGTGGTCACGGTTTCACACATACATACAACAAGATGCTTTTGAAGGTTGAGATGGAAGCTCCTGAAACAAAACATTGAGAATTATGTGCTCTTGAGGAACTTCTGAGCGATAACAAACAATAAGTATCGTTCACGAACGACCAAGCTTGTGCCAACCAACAGTTCGGATGAGCCATTTGGAGCATTACGTGTAAACTTGAGATGAAAATTTAAGCTACTCCTGTTTCAAGGGCACGACTAAGGTGACACATAGTTGTCTGGTGGTCACGGTTTCACACATACATTCAACAAGATGCTTTTGTAGGTTGAGATGGAAGCTCGTGAAACAAAACATTGAGAATTATGTGCTCTTGAGGAACTTCTGAGCGATAACAAACAATAAGTATCGTTCACGAACGACCGAGCTTGTGCCAACCAACAGTTCGGATGAGCCATTTGGAGCATTACGTGTTAACTTGAGATGAAAATTCAAGCTACTCCTGTTTCAAGGGCACGACTAAGGTGACACGTAGTTGTCTAGTGGTCACGGTTTCACACATACCTTCAACAAGATGCTTTTGAAGGTTGAGATGGAAGCTCGTGAAACAAAACATTGAGAATTATGTGCTCTTGAGGAACTTCTGAGCGATAACCAACAATAAGTATCGTTCACGAACGACCAAGCTTGTGCCGATCCAACAGTTCGGATGAGCCATTTGGAGCATTACGTGTTAACTTGAGATGAAAATTTAAGCTACTCCTGTTTCAAGGGCACGACTAAGGTGACACGTAGTTGTCTGGTGGTCACGGTTTCACACATACATTCAACAAGATGCTTTTGTAGGTTGAGATGGAAGCTCGTGAAACAAAACATTGAGAATTATGTCCTCTTGAGGAACTTCTGAGCGATAACCAACAATAAGTATCGTTCACGAACGACAGGGCTTGTGCCGATCCAACAGTTCAGATGAGCCATTTGGAGCATTACGTGTTAACTTGAGATGAAAATTCAAGCTACTCCTGTTTCAAGGGCACTACTAAGGTGACACGTAGTTGTGTGGTGGTCACGGTTTCATGCATACGTACAAGAAGATGCTTTTGAAGGTTGAGATGGAAGCACGTGAAACAAAACATCGAGAATTATGTGCTCTTGAGGAACTTCTGAGCGATAACCAACAATAAGTATCGTTCACAAACGACCAAGCTTGTGCCGATCCAACAGTTCGGATGAGCCATTTGCAGCATTACGTGTTAACTTGAGATGAAAATTCAAGCTACTCCTGTTTCAAGGGCCCGACTAAGGTGACACATAGTTGTCTGGTGGTCACGGTTTCACACATACATTCAACAAGATGCTTTTGAAGGTTGAGATGGAAGCTCGTGAAACGAAACATTGAGAATTATGTGCTCTTGAGGAACTTCTGAGCGATAACAAACAATAAGTATCGTTCACGAACGACCAAGCTTGTGCCATCCAACAGTTCGGATGAGCCATTTGGAGCATTACGTGTTAACTTGAGATGAAAATTCAAGCTACTCCTGTTTCAAGGGCACGACTAAAGTGAGATGTACTTGTCTGGTGGCCACGGTTTCACACATACATTCAACAAGATGCTTTTGAAGGTTGAGATGGAAGCACGTGAAACAAAACATCGAGAATTATGTGCTCTTGAGGAACTTCTGAGCGATAACCAACAATAAGTATCGTTCACAAACGACCAAGCTTGTGCCGATCCAACAGTTCGGATGAGCCATTTGCAGCATTACGTGTTAACTTGAGATGAAAATTCAAGCTACTCCTGTTTCAAGGGCACGACTAAGGTGACACGTAGTTGTCTGGTGGTCACGGTTTCACACATACATTCAACAAGATGCTTTTGAAGGTTGAGATGGAAGCTCGTGAAACGAAACATTGAGAATTATGTGCTCTTGAGGAACTTCTGAGCGATAACAAACAATAAGTATCGTTCATGAACGACCAAGCTTGTGCCATCCAACAGTTCGGATGAGCCATTTGCAGCATTACGTGTAAACTTGAGATGAAAATTCAAGCTACTCCTGTTTCAAGGGCACGACTAAGGTGACACGTAGTTGTCTGGTGGTCACGGTTTCACACATACATTCAACAAGATGCTTTTGAAGGTTGAGATGGGAGCACGTGAAACAAAACATTGAGAATTATGTGCTCTTGAGGAACTTCTGAGCGATAACCAAGAATAAGTATCGTTCACGAACGACCAAGCTTGTGCCGACCAAAAGTTCGGATGAGCCATTTGGAGCATTACGTGTTAACTTGAGATGAAAATTCAAGCTACTCCTGTTTCAAGGGCACGACTAAAGTGAGATGTACTTGTCTGGTGGCCACGGTTTCACACATACATTCAACAAGATGCTTTTGAAGGTTGAGATGGAAGCACGTGAAACAAAACATTGAGAATTATGTGCTCTTGAGGAACTTCTGAGCGATAACCAACAATAAGTATCGTTCACGAACGACCAAGCTTGTGCCAACTAACAGTTCGGATGAGCGATTTGGAGCATAACGTGTTAACTTGAGATGAAAATTCAAGCTACTCCTGTTTCAAGGGCACGACTAAGGTGACATGTACTTGTCTGGTGGCCACGGTTTCACACATACATTCAACAAGATGCTTTTGAAGGTTGAGATGGAAGCTCGTGAAACAAAACATTGAGAATTATGTGCTCTTGAGGAACTTCTGAGCGATAACAAACAATAAGTATCGTTCACGAACGACCAAGCTTGTGCCAACCAACAGTTCGGATGAGCGATTTGGAGCATTACGTGTTAACTTGAGATGAAAATTCAAGCTACTCCTGTTTCAAGGGCACGACTAAGGTGAGACGTAGTTGTCTGGTGGTCACGGTTTCACACATACATTCAACAAGATGCTTTTGAAGGTTGAGATGGAAGTGCATGAAACAAAACATTTAGAATTATGTGCTCTTGTGCAACTTCTGAGCCATAACGAACACCAAGTATCGTTCACGAACGACCAAGCTTGTGCCGACCAAAAGTTCGGATGAGCAATTTGGAGCATTACGTGTTAACTTGAGATGAAAATTCAAGCTACTCCTGTTTCAAGGGCACGACTAAGGTGACACGTAGTTGACTGGTGGTCACGGTTTCATGCATATGTACAGGAAGATGCTTTTGAAGGTTGAGATGGGAGCACGTGAAACAAAACATTGAGAATTATGTGCTCTTGAGGAACTTCTGAGCGATAACCAACAATAAGTATCGTTCACGAACGACGAAGCTTGTGCCAACCAACAGTTCGGATGAGCCATTTGGAGCATTACGTGTTAACTTGAGATGATAATTCAAGCTACTCCTGTTTCAAGGGCACGACTAAGGTGACACGTAGTTGTCTGGTGGTCACGGTTTCATGCATACGTACAAGAAGATGCTTTTGAAGGTTGAGATGGAAGCACGTGAAACAAAAGATTGAGAATTATGTGCTCTTGAGGAACTTCTGAGCGATAACCAACAATAAGTATCGTTCACGAATGACCAAGCTTGTGCCATCCAACAGTTCGGATGAGCCATTTGGAGCATTACGTGTTAACTTGAGATGAAAATTCAAGCTACTCCTGTTTCAAGGACACGACTAAGGTGAGACGTAGTTGTGTGGTGGTCACGGTTTCATGCATACGTGCAAGAAGATGCTTTTGAAGGTTGAGATGGAAGCACGTGAAACAAAAGATTGAGAATTATGTGCTCTTGAGGAACTTCTGAGCGATAACCAACAATAAGTATCGTTCACGAATGACCAAGCTTGTGCCAACCAACAGTTTGGATGAGCCATTTGGAGCATTACGTGTTAACTTGAGATGAAAATTCAAGCTACTCCTGTTTCAAGGGCACGACTAAGGTAACACGTAGTTGTCTGGTGGTCACGGTTTCACACATACATTCAACAAGATGCTTTTGAAGGTTGAGATGGAAGTGCATGAAACAAAACATTGAGAATTATGTGCTCTTGTGCAACTTCTGAGCCATAACGAACACCAAGTATCGTTCACGAATGACCAAGCTTGTGCCGACCAAAAGTTCGGATGAGCAATTTGGAGCATTACGTGTTAACTTGAGATGAAAATTCAAGCTACTCCCTGTTTCAAGGGCACGACTAAGGTGAGACGTAGTTGTCTGGTGGTCACGGTTTCACACATACATTCAACAAGATGCTTTTGAAGGTTGAGATGGAAGTGCATGAAACAAAACATTTAGAATTATGTGCTCTTGTGCAACTTCTGAGCCATAACGAACACCAAGTATCGTTCACGAACGACCAAGCTTGTGCCGACCAAAAGTTCGGATGAGCAATTTGGAGCATTACGTGTTAACTTGAGATGAAAATTCAAGCTACTCCTGTTTCAAGGGCACGACTAAGGTGACACGTAGTTGACTGGTGGTCACGGTTTCATGCATATGTACAGGAAGATGCTTTTGAAGGTTGAGATGGGAGCACGTGAAACAAAACATTGAGAATTATGTGCTCTTGAGGAACTTCTGAGCGATAACCAACAATAAGTATCGTTCACGAACGACCAAGCTTGTGCCATCCAACAGTTCGGATGAGCCATTTGGAGCATTACGTGTTAACTTGAGATGAAAATTCAAGCTACTCCTGTTTCAAGGACACGACTAAGGTGACACGTAGTTGTGTGGTGGTCACGGTTTCATGCATACGTACAAGAAGATGCTTTTGAAGGTTGAGATGGAAGCACGTGAAACAAAAAGATTGAGAATTATGTGCTCTTGAGGAACTTCTGAGCGATAACCAACAATAAGTATCGTTCACGAACGACCAAGCTTGTGCCAACCAACAGTTCGGATGAGCCATTTGGAGCATTACGTGTTAACTTGAGATGAAAATTCAAGCTACTCCTGTTTCAAGGGCACGACTAAGGTAACACGTAGTTGTCTGGGGGGTCACGGTTTCACACATACATTCAACAAGATGCTTTTGAAGGTTGAGATGGAAGTGCATGAAACAAAACATTGAGAATTATGTGCTCTTGTGCAACTTCTGAGCCATGACGAACACTAAGTATCGTTCACGAACGACCAAGCTTGTGCCAACCAACAGTTCGGATGAGCCATTTGGAGCATTACGTGTTAACTTGAGATGAAAATTCAAGCTACTCCTGTTTCAAGGGC
This sequence comes from Rhipicephalus appendiculatus, assembly GCA_030522465.1. NCBI lineage: Eukaryota > Metazoa > Arthropoda > Arachnida > Ixodida > Ixodidae > Rhipicephalus > Rhipicephalus appendiculatus. The sequence continues at coordinate 6,241 of JALIZH010014462.1, forward strand.
ACGACTAAGGTGACACGTAGTTGTCTGGTGGTCACGTTTGCACACATACATTCAACAAGATGCTTTTGAAGGTTGAGATGGAAGTGCATGAAACAAAACATTGAGAATTATGTGCTCTTGTGCAACTTCTGAGCCATGACGAACACTAAGTATCGTTCACGAACGACCAAGCTTGTGCCAACCAACAGTTCGGATGAGCCATTTGGAGCATTACGTGTTAACTTGAGATGAAAATTCAAGCTACTCCTGTTTCAAGGGCACGACTAAGGTGACACGTAGTTGTCTGGTGGTCACGTTTGCACACATACATTCAACAAGATGCTTTTGAAGGTTGAGATGGGAGCACGTGAAACAAAACATTGAGAATTATGTGCTCCTGAGGAACTTTTGAGCGATACGGAACAATAAGTATCCTTCACGAACGACCAAGCTTGTGCCAACCAACAGTTCGGATGAGCCATTTGGAGCATTACGTGTTAACTTGAGATGAAAATTTAAGCTACTCCTGTTTCAAGGGCACGACTAAGGTGAGACGTAGTTGTGTGGTGGTCACGGTTTCATGCATACGTACAAGAAGATGCTTTTGAAGGTTGAGATGGAAGCACGTGAAACAAAACATCGAGAATTATGGGATGTTGTGCAACTTCTGAGCGATAAACAAAGCCAAGTACTGAACACGAATGAGCAAGCTTGTGCCACGCAAATGTTCGGATGAGCCATTTGAAGCATTGTGTGGAAATTTCAACTGAAAATTCGAGGTACTTTTATTTGAAGAACACCAGTACCGTGAAACTTTTTTTTTTATTGGGCTTTGTGTACTAGTTTTACTGAGTAGAAGTATGACTCCTGAATCTAACTCATGAACAATTGTCCAAACAAACCTGTTTTTATCCCACAAATCTGGTTTTGTCTTTAATTTTTTTTTGTGTGGTTCAGGTAATGGGAAGTTATTTGCTACAAGGACTGAAAATTTTGTTTACAAAGTGCTTGAATATCCAAATCTGTTAAAATGTCATGGGAATGGCTGAGGAATGAAGAAATGTGATGAATGGCAAGGACACACATAAATTGGACCCTGACACTAATACTAAGGTATTAGAAGGCAGGAGCAAGCTCAAAGCTATCTTAATATTGTGCAAACCCTTCACATGGATATTATACTATTAGTGACCATCATGCCTGATACAGCTACATAGTCACTCTTTAACGTTACAAATTAAAAAAAAAATTATCGGTTGCACATATGCAATATTTGTATGAATTTTTTTTGCAGAGATAGCATAAATTGTGCATATGTACTTAAACATGTGTGCAACCAGGCTGATTACAATCGAAATTGAAATACTTTGGTAATCATCTGATATACCGTACTTATGTAATAAATATACTTTAGTATATACTTGAATTCATTATATATACTAATTAAAATTGGTTATTTCATTAAAAGGCATAAAGCCATCTAATTGAGCTGATAAACTTTTGGTTTTTCATGTCCTTCAACGCAAAAAAAAATGTGATACGTGCTCTATATATTCAGTCTAATAAGTCCTATTAATGTCCTGTATTGACTTGTGGGTGGCATAGACCAACCGCGCAGGTCCTATATAGGGCCCCCCATTCAGCCTGATTAGGTCCTATATTGTGCTTGATGGGACCCCCCATACCAACCCCACAATTCCTACATAGGTCCTATGTAAGTCCTGTGCAGGTCCTATCTAGGTCCTGTATACCACATATAGGTCCTATGTAAGTCCTGTACAGGTCCTATCTAGGTCCTATATACCACATATAGGTCCTATGTAAGTCCTGTACAGGTCCTATCTAGGTCCTATATACCACCATATTGGTCCTATACATTTCCTATTGGGTCCGGTATGAAACCATACGGATCCTATATGAAAGTATATAGGTTTTTTCAGTAGGGACCTGTCTGATGTGCGTGAGACCTCGGCAGGTAATCTGCATAAGTACGACGTACACGTGCCTCATGTACCCACGTGCAAGCTCTAACACCCTGTTCTTCTTGTGACAGAGAGATTACGAAAAGAGCGCTTTCCTCTGGTTGTTGATTAAGTTCCATACGCTATGTGCGGTTGTTTATAGTACATCGGTAAATCCAGAAACTTCTAGTGATGGCTGCAACATCTTGGTAGTGATTTGAAAAATGAGAAGGTATCATTGAACGGCCTCGCTTAACATGCTCAAGCCTCACATCATGATACAGACTGGGGCAAGGGATGTGTCGTCGCTACCAAGAAGAGCTTGATTTCCTGATTGTACCTGGAATTTCTGACGATACAAACAGAAAAAAGCACGCTCAACCACACGGGCGGTAATCTGTACCCCGCATATGCAAGACCGTGCAAGACGGGTCACGTGTTTTAGCCTATTAAAACGCATAGCGCCCTTCCTCCGCTTTTATGGTCAACAAGGCACCCGTTCTGGGCACCGAAACCTCAGTCCAATGTTTATCCTCATGTGGTCGACGTCCTCGTCTCTTTATTCTATTGCTGAACTATTGTACGCGTGCTACGTTGCTCTGCACTTGGGTGTTCCTTCACTTTCAAGTGTCACTTTGCTATGTTCACTTAGGCCCAAGCTAGCTGTTCGTCTCTGTATTTAAATGCCCACCTGCCACCTCTGATATAAATTTTAACTGATTGCCCTGTTGATGCACTGGCCCTATTTTGTAGTAAACTTATATTCATCTATCACACCATATACAGCCCTCAACACCACATTTTTATGTTTTTTTTGTTTCAGTATGTATGAGCAAGCCACTTCTTTGGTGAGTAAGTGGGGGCTACGTGAACAACTTAATGTCGCTGGGTGCTAGCGACGTAAAATTAGAAGATGGCCTTACTCTTCGAGTCGTCCAAAGCACAATCGGCCATTTGACATTTTATTTCCATCGCTATGAGGTGGCGATAAGCTGTCCCATACTGTGTTTACAAAAAGTATTATATGAAAAGACGATTTTTTTTATATACAAGTGAACAGGGCATTTTACTAGACAATATTTTAGGATAACCATAAAACATACTTCACTGAATGAAACGGAAATTTTAAGGGCATGTTTGAACAGTGGAGCTTTTTACAACGACCGTAATCTGTCCAACGCGGACAAGAAACCTCGGGTAGGTATGCGCCGAAGTAAATGGGGGAAGCCCCACTACCGAGTACAGCAGGTGCGAATGTTTAACGAAAACGAACACGTGAAAAAGAGAGAGAGCAAAAGAAAGACATAGAAAGAAAGAGAACAAGAAAGTAAGTTGAGAGAAAGGAAGAGAGAAAAAAGTGATCCAAAGGAAAAGGAAGAGAAAAATAGACATAAAGGGCATATGGACATAAAAAGATAGGAAGACAGAAAAGAGATTGAAAGAAAGAGACCCGAAAAAATGACATCGAAAAAACAGCTAGAAATACAGACTGAGGAAGAGAGAAAGAAAAAACAAAGAGAAGAAAAAGAAGCAGAAAGAGAGAGTGAGAGAGAAGTATATAGGAAGAAAGAGGAAGCGATAAAAAAGAGAGAGAGAGAGAAACGAATGCAACATAAAGAAAGAATGGCAGAACGAGAAAGTGCAAGAAACAGATAGAGAGAAAAAATTGGCCGCGTATCTGCGTGCTTCGCTGCAAATGTCGTCGAAAGACGATAGTCTTGTGCCGACTGCACTGCATGAGCGGCATGAGTACCACAATTTAATAGCTGGGCTAGCCGCTGGGCTCGTTTTTCGGACGTTTTCCGGGCGCGCTTAGACGGACGCCGGCGTTTCTCCGCTGAAATTTGGTCGTCGGTCTCTTCTCTGCGTTCTCTGATCATGTCTTGTAGAGTGGGTCGTATTTCATCAAGCGGCCATATATGTTTTGCCTTGCCTGAGACAGCGCTCTTCTACGATGAATCAGCCGCATCTGGCTGGCATTGATAAAACAGAAGAGGACGCCATCTACAGCGCTACCGGGGAACATCGGCTTGTGTTGATGTTCCCCGGTAGCGCTGTATGGCGCTACCGTGTAGACCACAGCCAGCCACAGCGTCGAAGTTAAATCACTGGGCGGAGACTTGTTTTGTACACAGCAGCGCCGCGTAATAAACACTAGGATCTTTATAATTACGTATCTATAGATTTTGTTTTAAAGGAACACTGTGAATAGTACTAAGGTATTGATGTTGTGCCTCAGGTATGCGTAATATTTGATTTTTAATTGCCCACGCTCACCCGTATGAACACTTGCTTCTTGGTCAAGATTGGAGGTCGTAAGGCAGGTGGTTAAAGTTTGGCCAGCTAGCTGAATCGTGTGACGTGCCGACAAACAGACAGACAGACCAAAATTTTTCCGTTTAGGTATCCCAAGAAAGACTATCGTCTTTAAAAGAGAAGAAATAGATACCAAAAAGAAATACAAGCAGAACAAACAGAAAATGAAAGAAAGGGAAAAAGAGAAGCAAGGAAGGCAGCCCAACTCTCCTCTTCATTCATTCAGGCTTAGTAACACTAGAGCAAAGCTCCCATAACCTTTTTTTTTTCGTTGTTCAACAGAACATTAATGTTGTAGCTCAACTGTCTACCAGTTCTCAAAAGGACAGACTTCGTTCTCGGGTTCGATCGCAGCCGCGGCGGTCGCATTTCGATGGAGGCGAAATGGTTGAGGCCCGTGTGCTGTGCGATGTCAGTGCACGTTAAATAACACCAGATGGTCAAAATTTCCGGGAGCCCTCCACTACAGCGTCCCTCATAATCATAGCGTGGTTCTGGGACGTAAAACCCCACATATTATTATACATTTGCCTTAGACGACTGGAAGGCGAAATGCAAGTAATTATGTTTTCTTCTCAGTCTATATAATGATACTTCCCTACCCCCTACGAAATTTTTTCTACATCGCACGTTAGTTATGCGCTGCCTCCAGGACCGGTGGCATCGCAAGCTTTCTGCATCCCACCGGGTTCCGCATTGCCTCCGTGATCAGCCCACGTTTGACCAAGTGGCCATGTCACGTGAAGGCATCATCACGCGACCTCACGTTATGTGACGTTCTGGTATGGTCATGGCAATCCCATATAGCGACGTCATCGCGCCATGATGATTTTCTGCATCTCTGTTCACGCCGATGCAGCGGAACGACGTTCGACGCCGGTGGTCAGTTTTCGCGTTTGATGAGATATATAGGGCTTCCGCCTTAGTAATTTGTTGCTGACATCTGGCATCGCTATTGACATTACGCGTTCAAACTGAAAAAAAATGCCCCCACCTCCCCGAAGGGAATCGTGAGGAAATGCGAATGCATATCGCGCGCGCTTCACTCCATTTATATATGGTGGTTGTGATTCGAAGAAGGAAAAGACGCCTAATTTCTGCAGCCCGGTCGGGAGCACGGCGCAGCGCCTGTTTTTTTTCTTCTTTCTTATTTATTTATTTTTTATTATTTTTATTTTTTATATATATATACGTGCGAGCGAGCGGACGGGAGAGGGGCGCAGGGAGGAGAGAGAGCGACACACCTTTTTCAACCTATCCTCCTCCTCCTCCGCGGACGCCGCCGGATGCGCCTGACATAGCCCGACTATGAAATGCATTCGCATTTAAAACTTCCCCATCTCCCCCCGCCAAAGGGAACCAAAGGACGGGGGGACCGTCGGAAAGGAGAGAGAGGGGCAGCGGACGTGTATGCGCTGTGGGGGTGTGGGACGCGGGAGCCGCTCCGTAGAGTAGAGGATTCCTAGAGGAGAGAGGGGGGAGAGGACGCGCATGCGCTGTGGGACGCCAGAGCCGCTCCGTGGAGTAGAGGATTCCTAGAGGAGAGAGAGGGAAGAGGACGCGCATGCGCTTAGGGGATGTGGGACGCGGGCGCCGCTCCATAGAGTAGATGATTCCTAGAGTAGATGAAGGGGGTGAGCGTACGAGAGCATAGGGGAGGGGACGCGAATGCGCTGTGGGGGGCTTGGGACGCTCCGTAGAGTAGAGGATTCCAAGAGGAGAGGAAGGGCGTGAGCGTAGGAGAGAGAGGGGGGACAGGACGCGCATGCGCTGTGGTGGTGTGGGACGCGGGACGGACTAAGCCCTTTCCAAACACATGCAAGCAATATTAAGGAATGGGGTCAACCTGGGCGACAGACACCACCTGCCTAGTTATTGCTAAGCAGCCTCTCTGTACTCTCGGCCATGACTCCGATGACTAGAGGCCGGATTTTTAGGCACTAAAAAAATCGCGTTTTAGGCGCCAAAAACAGGCAGACAAAACACAGTTTTAGGCCCCCCAAAATCGTAAATATAGTCACAATAAAAATTTACAAAAAACTCAAATTTTCGAAGAAAGGTTTGCTTTCCTCTGTCTACAACTGGAAAGCAAACAAATTTTATAGTTTATGTTGGCACAAAGGCGTCAATGGTTTAACTAGCCATGCTATTGTCCGTTTTCCCGCACGGTTTCCAGAACACGGTCTCTTCTTTTATTGTCCAGCATTGGTGAGTTAGGTGTCCGCCGTCCAATAAACACGCTCCTGGGTCTCTTTCTTTTTCGGCATTTCTGCGAAGGGCAGCCCAGGAGCCAATATCCAGACCGCTAAAAGGCATGAAGGGTCTTTTAGCCTCGTATTGGCCTGGGGTAATCGCGCAGGGTGAATTTATCCTCTGTCTGTGAACTCCTTAAAGGCCCCCTTAGCAGGTTTGAGCATTTCGAGCTGGCAAGCGTAATGCATGCAGTGGGCGCTAACGATCACGTCTGCCAAGATTTGCAACGCTGCGAACCCCGGAAAGAGGTGAAATGTCAGACTAAACGCCGCTTGCCCTTGATCTCACGGGCGCGCGCACCAATATGGAGGAGGTGACGTACAATAAGGAATGGTCCTGCGTACGTCAGAGTACGTGACACTGCGAGAATGATTCGACGCGACATGTGTAATTTGTGCAATCTGTTGCTTGAATAGAACAATGAAAGTTGTAGAAATATAAAAACATACAAATGGAATCTGTGTGCGTTTTTATTTATTATTTTACTTCGAATCGAGTGCGATGCGAGACTAAGCTACCTCTATTTCATTTGCGTCCGTGTTCTCGCCGTTGCCGCGTCGTGCCGGCGCCAGCCCTGACAACGCTTGGCGTGTTTTTGATACATTGTCTATTACAGCAGTTCCAGCGGTGCGACGCGCTGTGTCGTGGTAAGGATACATCATGCATGCCAGCCTCTAAAGCGCAAAAAGGGATCCATCCCACACAAACGGGCACGACACTAGAACGCCGAAACGATACAACACCGCTTGTGTGCACGACCTGGAGTTTGGCATGTCAAGCGCACCCAGTGTAACCTTGCGTGCGCATGACGTGTTGATGCGTCTGCGTCGTGTGATCTTCCGGCTCCGAGCTCCTACGATACCGAAGAGGGCAGGGAAGAAATTTGACTTGCCAGTGGCAAAGGTTTCAAGCTCACCTACCAGCATCATGCTTTCGCGGCTCGTAATGAACCAATCAAAAAGTTATTGTGGTACAAAGCTCTTCATTGGGCACGCAACAACTCCCAGTGTTTAACTAAAGTTTCTTTGTCTCTTCCTTAAAACGTATTTGCGGGCTAGTTGGTAAGTCATTCTGTGTGCGTGATCGTTGTCTTACCTGGTGTGCGCTGCCATATACCATATTTGTCTCTTCATTGGGCACGCAACAACTTGCAGTGTTTAACTAAAGTTTCTTATGTGACCTGGTGAAGCGCCCTTTAAGAAGTAAATTACAAACGAAACAAAAGCCAAATGCACATCTGATTTTTTTTTCCTGCCCCTCTACATTCCCCCTGAGGCACTACATGCATGGTTTCGCATTCGTTCTCCATCTTCCTGCTGATGCACAGAGGTACCTACTGTTTTCTGCCCCCCACCACACCCCACGTCTTCAAGGAGGTGCTTCAATTCCTTGGGAAAACTGGACTGGAAAGCCGGCTGTAAATGCCGCCCTCCACGTCCTCGGCTACGAACGCCACTCTGCTCTTTCTCCTCTCCTCTTGCCACTTTTATTTTCCCTCTCCCCATTGCACTGTATACGCTGGGACGTGCTCCCATTTAGGGTTGCAGAAATAGCGCATTTTCCCTCTCCTCCTACTCACCCTGCTCCAACCGCTCGCGGCATGTCTGCGGTGGGGTGAAGTGGCCGGCGTCCCATTTCACTGCTCGGTTGCTTACCGGAAGTTTGTTGAACTAGGGAACTAAGTTGTGGCACCCCCATGGAGTTCCGAAGCGTCAATTTTGCCCGGTAATATGAACTACGGTCTCAAACTGTACTCGAAAGCAAAATTTGAGTTTAAATAGTGCTCATATGGGCGCCGTTTTTGAAAATAGGCATTTATAGGCACTTATAGACTTTAGGCACAATACCCCAATATAGGCATTTATAGGCACTATAAAAACACTATAAAAGCCGTCCCTAACTCCTAATTCATGCTCATATATCAAAGTGACACGATAGGAACGCAAGGAAAAAAATAGGCATTTGCCTATAATCCGGTCTCTACTGATGACTGTGATAGGGTTGACGGCCTTCATATTACTACAGTGTCCTGGTTCGCATAATGGGTGCTTCCCTACTTCATGAAAGTGGCCGGACGCGGGACGCTGGACGGGGGACGCGGGACGGGGGGACGCGGGACGGACATAGCCCCGAGCATAAGATGCTTCGCATCTAAAAACTACTCAGGCGTGAATATCTAGCAGGGTTTCTGGGTGTAGCGCCACATAAGAAATGATAGGAAAGAAGATGACAGGAAAGAGGCGCCTCTTTCCTGTCATCTTCTTTCTTACCATTTCTTATGTGGCGCTACACCCAAAAACCTGCTATGAAATACCAACTAGCCCGCATTGATACCCTTGTTCAGTGAATATCTAAGCGTCGCGCTTATTGGCGTAGCATCGCTGCCCACGACAACCGATTACATCAGACTACCAAAACTAAGTACGCGTGTATCAAAGGAACAAGTGTTAGTAGAAATTCTTTACAATTTGGGGTTCTTTACGCAGCCTACCATGAGACACCAGTAAGTTGTCTCAGCTTTTAACGCGAAAACCTTAGGACTTTTCATTCTGTTTGGAGAAATGGTTAACGATTTAGAGCAGTATACGTACTTTCCAATGGGAGAGCAGTGAGCCACCCCGAAAATGAATCAGTACTATGCGCGAACGGCGACTTTTCAGCCATGCTTCCTATTCAACCATCAGGCTTATCCAATTAGGGCTAACCTCGGTTGTTTCGCTAGTATTGCGATCTGAATCGGCAGCTTTTTTTCTGAAAAAATGCAGATAACATAAGCCTCAACATGCACAAATGTAACACTCCGGTTTTTCTTAAAGTCTATTAATTATGCATGGTCGTAATCTCTAACGGGGGCCGACATATGGGGAACCGAGTTTAATAATGCCCGCCGCCACATTGTAATGGGGGGAGGCGGGCTCGTCAAGCTTTCGGAAGACAGCTTTTAGATGTGAAACATCTTATGGCGAAGTTCAATCCGGTGGTGGTGTGCGGCGTGACCACCCTGACTGCGCATGCGCAAACCCTCTCCACGCACCTACTCTCCCCCAGGCATCTCTCCCGCGGCGACCACACCACCACTGCGCATGCGCGTCCTCACCCCTCACTGCTAGCGCTGCACAACCGTTCAACGCCGACACAGGCAGCGTCTGCTGGCGAGTTGCTTGATTGAAACATCCCCCGCTAAAGGGAACCATGTGTGGATGCGAAGCAGCGGGGAGATAATTAGCTTGAGCGGGAGGAACGTCGCCGCTCTCATTTCACGGCAGCGGTCCGGGCGCTCATCGCGGCGCTGCAGAGGAGAGAGAATGAGGCGCGCGCGCTCCGTCATTTTCATACCGCGCAACTACCGTGGCGCCCCCAGCGGAGTATGCAGCTGTCACACCACCTGTCGTGCGCGCCTCTCCGTAGAGGATTCCTAGAGGAGAGGACGGGGGACCGTAGGAGAGGAGAGGGGGAGGGGACGTGCATGCGCTGTGGGGGTGTGGGACGCGGGAGCCGCTCCGTATTGTACAGGAATCCTAGAGGAGAGAGGGGGAGAGGACGCGGGCGCTGCTCCGTAGAGTAGATGATTCCTGGAGTAGAGAAAGGGGGTGAGCGTAGGAGAGGATAGGGGGAGGGGCCGCTCCGTAGAGTAGAGGATTCTTAGAGGAGAGAAGGGGGGGGGAGGGATGCGCATGCGCTGTGGTGGTGTGGGACGCGGGAAGGAGGGACGGACTCAGCCCCCTCCAAACGCATGCAAGCAAGATCAAGAAATGGGGTCAACCTGGGCGACAGACACCACCTGCCTAGCCATTGCTAAGCAGCCTCTCTGCTCTCGGCTATGACTCTGATGACTGTAGTAGTTGTTGACGGCCTTCATATTACTACAGTGTTCTGGTTCGCATAATGAGTGCTTCCCTACTTCATGAAAGTGGCCGGACGCGGGACGCGGGACGGGGGACGCGGGAGGGACGGACAAAACCCCGAGCATAAGATTCCTCGCATCTAAAAACCGACTGCTGGCGCTGCACAACCGTTCACTGCCCACCCCGTATATATAGGCACTGGATCTTGACCTGCAAGGTTGTGCCGGTGGGAGATTTCTCCTGTGCGTTGTCGAACGATAAAAATTCGCGCGTGCGCGTTAACTAAAAGCGGACTGCGGGTCTCTGTGTCCAATCGGAGTCTTCTGTCTCTCATTGCCTATTAGCAGCGATTGGCATGTTCCAGTAGGAAACACCGGTCCATCACTGCGTGATTGCGCCTCCCCAGATTTCTCTCCTGCGCAACGCTGCGATGAGCGCCAGCGTCAACGACGCCGCCAGTGTATGCGTTAGCGCCCGCTTCTTCACATCTACACATGGTTCCTTTTAGCGGGAAAGTGTAATTTTTATTCGCCGCTCCTCCGTTTGTTTATGAAATGGACACAAATAAAGTTGATTGATTGATTGATTGAATGACTGACTGACTGACTGACTGACTGACTGACTGATTGATTGATTGATTGATTGATTGATTGATTGATTGATTGATTGATTGATTGATTGATTGATTGATTGATTGAATATTAGCTGCTCAAATATACGCGCCTCAAAAACCCGTCAAAATGAATACTTGCAATGTACTATGAGCAGGAGGATGAGAGGTTGAGGAAAGGGAATGACTCAACTTCTACAGCCCTAGTTGGAAGCACGGCTCAGCGCCTGTAGCGGCATGGGGGGGAGAGGGTATTAAAGCTGTGGAGAAGAGAGGAGAAGAAGAGAAAGGGCGTCCATGATCGAGCACGCGGCGGGCGGCTTTCATAATCGGTTAACCAGTCCAGTGTCCCCAAGGAAGCGAAGAACCGCCTTGGAAGACTTGAGTGTGGTGCCGTGCAGTGAAGGGGAAGTCCCTCTGAGTAGCCACGGGTAGACCCTGACGACGGAGTGCGGTGGGCAAGGCGGCTCGTTGTGCTTGAAACGCTGGGTGTACACACAACAGGTGCTCAATGGTTTCATCCGCCCGCAGGCAATGCACGCAGGGGACGAGGCTCTGCCAAGCCGATGACGCTGGGCCGCAGGCCAGGAGCAGCCGATGCGTAAACGCCGTAGAAGGGACCGCACCCTCCTGGAGACACCCCGGTCAGGCAGCCGGGTCGGTGGTGCCATGCTGGTTACACTATCATCGGGGTGGCAGCTCAGTAGTAGCCGCCTCCATTGTACTATGAAACAATTCTTGATGGATAGAGGGTTTCTTGAACCTATCCTGCATGCTTTCGCGTCATTATGTCAAACTAATTGAGTAAATAAACACCACGGAAATTGTTCTGTCAACTGGATACGCACCAGGGACGACCCGCAAAGAAACTTCATTCTCTAACTGCAACACAGGTGAATTGAATTCTGTATTCCGGAGAAACGGAACGAAACTATTTACTTGCGCCAAAGGGCAACCATTTATAATCTGCAAGTTCCAAACGCTGCTCTATGGCAAGAAACCAATAAAGTGCGCCAAGGAAACGCTTTAGTTATCACTTACTGGAATTAGTCAGATACTTTTTAAGATTCAATAGTGAAAATCTATTCTTGGGTTCCATCTATTTCAACGCGCGTATTTGAGCTACAAGTGTGTCTACCTGTGACGAGTTATCAAGTAACGTGGTAACATGCGACAGAACAGCTCTGTATCGTCCGACTCACAAAAAAAAATATAAATATATGACAGGGCCTCTTACGCACTTCGTCTAAGACGACTGGATGGCGAAAGTTAACATCTTATCTTTCTCCTCAGTCGATGTATGTATCCTTCCCCGCTCCACTGATGTATTTATCCTTCTCCGCTCCACTGATTTTTTTCAAGCACTGTGTTGACGCCGACGCCGCGGGACGACGGTCGACGCCGATGGTAAATTTTCGCGTTTGATGAGGTATCTAATCCTTTCGCCTTAAAAATTTGTCGCAGACTCCTGGCATTGGTAGGCACAATACGCGTTGCCACAGAAAGCACGACAAAGCAGTGAATATCAGAACATCGCCCGTATTTATACGTAGCATCGCTGCCTAGGACAACCCATACATGCGCCTACAAGAACCAGACGGACCGAAAAACAACCTTCACGCGTCCATCACAATTGCAACTCTACCAGTTAAAAAAAAAGAATTGGGGGACCCTTGAGCTTCGCCTTTAAGAGTTGAACGCGATACCGATATTCTGTCCCTACTGCGTACTTCAATTATTTATTTTATTTGCATCTTTCTCGATTTTTCGGTCACGGACAAGGTGGCGATTTTTCGCTCAAAACCAACGACGCCGCCGCCGACACCGACGCCGACGCCGGAATTTCTACGAAACGAGCTCTTTAAAGCTATCGCGTTAAAAAGTTGACTGCCATCCCGTGAATGTCCAGCGAGGCTATATCAAACACCACAAATGCTGAGGGGGAGGGGCAGAAGTACACTTTATTATTGCTTTAGAGTAATGGTAGTAATAATCGCTTTTTGGTCGCTGTCATAGACCCTGATTGGTCCCGTGACCATTTTCAGCAACACGAATTTGTTGCTTTCATCGAGCATTATATTCATGGCATTCTTCTGGCGTGCTTGATATCCGTGGTCTATCCATCGGGGCCATGGAATGTGTGGAAATGCAGTTTCGGTTTCGCTAGTCTTGGTTTTGCGGCCAACGTCTGGCAGGCACGAGCGACCCTGATATGCCGCCAGAGGGCGCGGCTAATATAAACATCATCTCGAGTTACACTCGGGGTCAAGGGAGAACACCAGACGCTTCTGAGGAATGAGACGCGCTCGTGGGGCCTGGTACCACTCAGTCATGTATACTTAGTAATAAATACTTAATCAGTTTACTGTAGTCCGGAAAATCATTCCTCTACAAATTAACTGAATGAGTTGCTAGACGGCGCTCCCTCTTATATATGAAAGCGGCAAACAGCAAACACATGTGCAGAGAAGTAAGTGCCTTTTGACGTCATTCGTCGCCCTCGTGTGGGGTGCAAAGCAGCTGCAATCTAAAATTTACTAGGAATGTGTGGGACGGTGCTCCCATGGTTATAGGCGTGCGCAGGGTTCCCCTTCGGAGGGGGGAGGGGGGGACGAAAGCTCGTCGTAGTGCCCCCCCTCCTTATTAAGTCAGTGTATGGGGCAGCCTTTGCTCCGCTCCCCCTCCCCCCCCCCCCTTCTCAAGTGACTAGAGAGGTCGGTTGCCCTCCTGGCCTCTCCCCCTACCCATGCGCGCACGCCTATGCCCGTGTTCACAGGCGCCTTACCATCCAGCATGCGGTATTTATGCTTTTTTTGTGCTTTTTTAATTGATACGAGAACTGAGCTGTATGCTGTATGCCTGATCGCAAAAAAAAAAAAAAAAGATATGCCTTTTGCTTTCAATTTTTAAAGGTTGCCTAAACCACCCAGAGGTCGAACTTGGTTATGGCGTTACATTTGTGCACGAGACTTCAGGGAATGCGCTGCCTGGCTAGTCTGTCCACCTCTCCGAATCCCATTGATCAGCATCCAAGGTGAAAACGCAAGACGCGCGCATCTGCCAGCGCGCGAGCGGAAGCGTCTGTTTGTGGTTTACGAGCCTGGCGTTTTCTTTTTTCCCACTCGTTTTTCTGCCCACGGAGACTATACCATTAGCGGTTAGAGGCGTACAGCTTCGCTATAAAATTTGCTAACGATTGAGGGTGCTATGAGCATCCTACAATGTGAGAGAAGTAAGCTGTCTCGCTATTAGGGGCGAAGCACTTTAGGGGCGAGGCTTGTCCACTCGTTTGGCATCCGTGCGCCCGGCACGGCACAGCACAATGTACGCTGCCTAGAATATACGCGAGAGAGAGGGCCCCTATAAAAGGCTTTACAATAGACTTGAACGTAGACATAGCCTAATTATAAGGTAAGAAATCGCTGTTCCCGGCCAAAAGTAACCTATCGAGAAGAGTATTGATGAGTTGATCTCCACTAAAATGTGCTGAGATGTTGAGGCTTCCCAAGGAAACCTGTAACAAAGAGGCACACGTCGAGCACCATATGTCCCAACAAGTAACCCATAATAAAATTGCAACTTGCCACCTCTAGGGGTCTGCGATTCATTTTCGAGGCACATCCTCCCTTCCAGCAGTTTTCTAAGTCCTCCTTGAGTGGTCAACGACAACTGGAAGGCGAAATTAATTCATATTTCAACATACACTTCATGTCACTCAATTTATATTATATGGACACCGAACGATCCCCTGGTGCTTCGACCACTCGTCACGATTCACTTCGTGGAGGTGCGGGGATTTTTATGCCGGACACCTGAAGACTTGTCTCCTTTAGCAAAACTCGTTGAAGATTTACCGAACAATACGCTAGTATCAGACTATCTGGAAGAAAGGGGAGTGTTATTGTATATGGCGAACACCGCCGGAAGAGTAACTGACTTCGGAGCCAAACTTTCTAACCAACCCCTCCGGCTTATCTGACTGGTGCTAACCTCGGTTTATTCTCAACCAATGTGATCTGATTCGGCAATTCTGTTTTCTCAGAAATGCAGATAATATGCACTGTGAATTAGAGATATGTAGCACTTAGGTTTTTCATGAAGTCTTTTAAGTATGCATAATTGCCACCATTAACCGAAGCCCACAAGTGGGGAACCTAACTTTCATATTAGCTGTTGAAATCTACGTCACTGAAAAAAAACTTCGAAAAGAATTACTCGTTCCACACTTTCTAAATTTGAAGCTATTCTTGACGGATGGAGGGTTTCTTGAGCTTACCCTCCTTATCATGAAGACTATATGTGAAACTAATTATTAATTTGGCATAACTGAAAGTGTTTAGTCAACTGGACCGGGACCATACCTAAAAAAAAATTTGATGGTATAACTTCAACGGGGGGCGCATCCTTCTCTGTATTAGGTAGAAGCGAATAAAATTATTTACTTGCGCCAAAATTGAACAGTTTATAAACAGGAATCCTCAGACCCTGATTGATGGCGAAATATCAATACTCAGTGCCAAGGAAACGTTTTTTATTCTTAGGTATTCAAATGCTGAAATAGCTTTTTGTTCTAACTGAAGAGTGAAAATGAATTCTTTATATTCTATTCAAAGCCGTGTTTGAGCTACATGAGTGTAGACGTGAGACGACGTTGCAACTCGCGACACGGACGCTATGTTTTATTCGACTCACAAAAACAATTCGGCAGACATAGAAATCGTTGTTACGCGAATGGAACCTGACTGTGTGTGATTGTTTGCTGCAGCAAAACATTACGAAATGGCTCTAAATATATGTCTAAATGTTGTACGCACATACATATGTTGAAAAGTTTCATATGTTTTATATAACCAGTTGTTCACAGTTGCGTAACGATGCCAAGAGCAACATGAGTATTACCAACACCAGAAGCAGTTAGCTGATATGCAGCTCTTGCACTTGCGAGGATGGCAGCCCATAGTACTGCGTAGACGAACTTTAGTAGATGGTGCCTAACTACGATTGACGTTAATCTGACGTGATGTTTGTAGCATAACAGTGCATCTGCAATGCTTATGAAATTAGATAGCTAGCTCTGCAATCACATTTGACGTTTCACCAACATTACGCTTGCATAGGGTACGGTACTGTACCAAGAAGTTTATTTAAAGATCCGAAGTGCTACCCCTTAGGGTGACACCGCGGGCCGCTCCCACGTGGGGACAGTTAGACCTAGCCTAACCGCCGCATCGCAGGCTCTCTGGACAGCCCAAAGTTGATGCTGATATTCTGAGCTCTTGAGGGCCGAGCTCCAGTTCTGCTCTGTGAGGTCCTTATCCCCACGTAACGAGGGGCACTGCCAAAGCATGTGCTCTAAATCGCACGTTCCTCCGCAGCCAGGGCATTGCGAGCTGAAGTCACTTGGGAATAGATAGTGCATAAAAGGAAGATTCAGATAAGAATTAGTTTGTAGCATCCTAAGGGTCATCGCCTGTGGTCTCGTGAGCTATTTGTGTGGTGGAGGAAATACCCTTATTTCCAGATAGAAGTGCTTTGTGAATTCATTAAATGTGAATAAAGTGTCTCGGACCTCTCGAACCCTGCTCTGTGACAAGGCTTCTCCTCCCTCGCGGAGAGTTAGTACGTGCGCTTGGGAGTGCACGATGTCATTGATGTTGGTGAGCGAGTCTAAATTTTGACCTAGGTGTGCCGGGAACCAAGTGATCGTGTGCATAGTTATGGTCCTGTTCTTAAGAACGTCGTGTGCCTCTTTCGCTATGGAGCCCGAGGCAAACGCCCTGACTGCCGATCTAGAATCTGAGTACATTTGCGTCCTCTTGTCATGCAAGAGTGACAAAGCAATAGCAACCTGCTCCGCTTTAGAAGAGGTGGTCCCAGTCAGGGAACCCGACGAGATGATTTAACCTCTGTTATCTATTGCGACCACGGGATAGTGAAATGAGCGTCGATATTGCGCCGCATCTACGAATCAGACCGATTGAGGATCATCCTTGCTCTTCTTCAGGATCACAATCGCTCTTGCTCAACGCCTTTCGTCATTGTGCTGCGGATGCATATTGCGAGGAATCGGTTCAACAAGCATATTTTCTCTTTGCTCCTCGGTGATTCTATGGCTTCTCTCCTCTTCCAACACTGGATTGAGGCTCAGAAAGGCTAAGATTCTTCTCCCTGCCAAATAACAGGATAGTCGAGCCAACGCCTCCTCTATTTTGTCAATGCCAGCCAAATGCGCCCGTTCCAGCCGTTCACCACCCTCTCCTCTAGCCCTTTACGACTCTCACCCATCGCTTAGCCTTCGCGTGTGCTTTGCGTTCGTGGGGGAGAGCACCCGTCATGTAGTGCCTCACGACGGAAATCATATGAAGTAATTTTTTGTTCAGTTGTGTGCAGATCCGTGGGGCGGCGTCTTGCATCCCTCATGTTCACTATGTTGGCGGTCACCCTGGCTAGAGTACACTCTACCCTGGCTCTGTAAGGGACACGGTGTTTTGAGATAGCGCGTCTTCGTTCGTGGCGCTATGCGGGCAAACAATGGGGACGCGTCACTGCGACGCTGCAGTGCATGCGCTGCCTTTAAGACACACACCAGCGCTGTGAGGCGGCGGCGGCATTACTTCGAGCTACAAAGAAGGAGCACGAGGGGAACAAATTGGACAGACGCATGCTATTGGAGAGGGAAAACTCGTCTATCGCATCTCCGTGCGAAAGTGCTCGGACGCACGTGTGACGCAAGCAGCCCTACCCGACATTTGGCGTCGCATCACGTCCACTCCCTGAACTAAGGTGGACCGGCGGCTCCTATTGAGGGTCGAGCGTTTGCACTGGCATTGAATAAAATAGAGGAGGCGTTGGTCGAGAAAGCTGGGCTGATTCCTGTGCTTCGATGATTTCGTCCAGCGTATTGTGCACGCCTAATTGACAGATGCGTTCTGTGCTAGGAGCCATCGGAATGCCGAGCACCCTTATGATGCTTTTCCTAATGAGGGTGTTAAGCTTCTTTTTCTTGAAGTTGTGCCAGGTGTGCATGGCCGCTACGTAGCGGATGTGGCTCATGAGGAAGGCATGGAAAATCCGGAGTAAATTATCTTCTTTCAGACCTGGCGTGGCTCTGTGGTAGAATACTTGATTGCCAAGCGTAATCCTTGGGTTCAATTTCTGCTGGGACCTCGATATTTGTTCTTTGCATTTGTCGGGAGGACGCTGCCGATGGGCGTTTTTCCTAACGCTCGCGCATTTAAACTACCAATGTCTGTTCTCACCATTTCTGGGTAGATATATACTCTCGATCACCTGTGGGGCATACCCGCATACCGCGGCCCGTGGTATCCTATACGGGTGTGAGCCACACGAGTCTGGAGAAAAGGGTTTGATGGCGTACGCGACGGGATTTTCACGCTAGTCATGTTATGACCAGCAGGACATGTTCTTCAAACCTTTTCACCCTCCACTACTAACTTTGGTCTACCCAAGTTAAGGACGTGATCCCGAGAGCATCTCCGGA
Organism: Rhipicephalus appendiculatus; assembly: GCA_030522465.1. Taxonomy (NCBI): domain Eukaryota; kingdom Metazoa; phylum Arthropoda; class Arachnida; order Ixodida; family Ixodidae; genus Rhipicephalus; species Rhipicephalus appendiculatus. The sequence goes on from JALIZH010014462.1 coordinate 24,706, forward strand.
CTCACGTAGGCGGCTAGATAGATAGATAAATACGTCTCCAGATAGAAACGTTAAAGTGCCTGCACTTTGCTAAGACATGCTTCGCATTTAAACTCATGGGTTCTCTTATGCAGTCACCTAAAACGACTCAAAGAAGAAACGGGTCCGCTTGTGTCAGTGACACATCCATTGTACTCTTTCAGTCTGAGTTGTCCTTCTTTAATCAACTGCTCACGTGATGTCATGTTTGGAGTAACCTTTCCTCGTAACTGCGCATGCGTGGAAGTTTACCTGTTTTTTCAGCCGCGATGGCAATAAACAGTTGGTAGTTTGGCGCTCCTCTGTCTCTTTCTTTCCTCCGCCCCATTTTCATGTTTCCAGCTTTGCGCCACGTACAAAATGTTCAGCAAACTCAGTCACCAACTCGCCCAAAAACAAGTTCTTCTAGACTCAAAGACGAAAGCCCCCTTCTTCTTTTCCATGCGAATAGGTGCATTTATCCTCCCCTGCCCCCTTCCGCAAGCTTTCTGGAGCTAACGCTTGTTTGCCCTATTTCCAGGACCGAATGCATTGCCAGATTTCTTCACCTCACCTGCTTTTGCACGGCCTCGGTGATCGGCCCACATTTGGCCAAGCGACGATGTCATGTGGGGACGTCATACGACCGTCATGAGTTGACAAGGTGACGTCACTATATTTGGCCAAATCTAACGTCGGGATCACGTCATACGGTGAAGCCATCGCGTGACCATTTTGCACCACTCGTTTTGATGACGTTGACATGGGACGCTGACGCCGGTAGTCTATTTTCGGGTTCGATGAGGCATCTTAGGCTTTCGCCTTAATCATTCACCCTGTTGTCTCACTTTTCAGTCCAACCATTCTAAGATTGAGGGTATCCTAAATGATGCAGCATATTGTCACGTGGACATGACCTTGACAAAGGCAGGAGTAGGCTTGTTGAAGACTAAACTTTTCATTTCGGCTAGGTTGTGCCCGGAAAATGATAATACAACGTGCAAGCTATTTGCAATGTAGACTGATAGCGGCGTACGTGAACATTAGTCGGCCGTAGAGTAATGCGATCTGCTGTGAGCTGCGTCGGCATTTATATATGCATCATCGAACATTCGAGCCACCTGGCTCGAGCCACCTGGCTCCACATATACGGGGTGGCCATTCACTGGCCACCCCGTATATGTGGAACTGGATCTTGACCTCCAAGGTAGTGCCGGTGGGAGGTTTCGCCTGTGCGTTGTTGAACAATAAAAATTCGCAGCGTGCGCGTTAACTAAAAGCGGACTGCGTGTCTCTGTGTCCAGTCGGAGTCTTCTGTCTCTCATTGCCCATTAGCAGCGGTTGGCATGTTCTAGCAGGAAACACCGGTCTATCACTGCGTGATTGCGCCTCCCCAGGTTTCTCTCCTGCGCAACGCCGCGATGAGCGCCAGCGTCAACGCCGCCGACAGTGTAAGCGTTAGCGCCCACTGCTTCGCATCTACACATAGTTCCCTTTAGCGGGCGATGGTGTAATTTTTTAGAAACGCGGGCTGTTTAAATTCTGTTTCTAGCTTTTGATGTCTGCACTAAGTATCCTTTGGAATAATTAGCACCATGGCCTCTGAGATCCGTTACGGCGGAGTGCCTCACAACATCGCGGCCGTAGCTAATTGCCGAGGCCACGTGATATAATCACCATGGTTGGATTTTATTCCACCGCGGCCTTTACATTCTAGCGCGTTGCTCGGCCGACGCGCGCCCTCTTCGTCTCTTAGGGGCGAAGCACCTTAAGACCTCACAATGTCTGTCCGGCCGTTGTAGTCCACAGAACCAAAACCGAAACTGAACATCTGTGAACAACAAAATGGTTATCAAAAGGCTGTTAACCAGAAGAAATAAAATAAAACGCCACAACGCCTTAAAAACATCGACATTTAACCAACCATCAATGAAAGCATATGACAAAATGAAAAGGTTAGCAAAAAACAAAATAAAAGGCGGTTGAAGGGACACTAAAGGCAAATAATATTTTGCGCCAGAGTGAAAGATCAGTGTTTGGGAATCAACAAAGTGCACATAATGCGTTACAAGTGTGTGGCGGGTACCATGCTTCTCCGAAGAATAACGAATAATGGCACAGTGGACGCTACCCTACAACACAAAAATTGTGATTATTTATGGCGTAGTGTATACCATGCAAGTGTGCTTGTAGTAGTTGGCCCAAGAGTGTTTAAAAATGGCTCTTGAAAGCCCGCTCTATCAGCTTTCGCTGTGACGGTGCTGCGCGTTCCGCGCAGGCATGGTGCTTTTTTATCCTACACGCTACTCCGCAAGGGAGGAGTGGCGTGTACGACATTTACAAATTATGAAAAATGCCGGCTCCGCCTATGGTACCGCGGCCTTCGTGCCCTTTACGTGGGAAAACCGTGTGGCGTGTTTGCGGATGAAGAGCAGGTACTATATTTCGACTAATCTAAACACTATGCACATTAGGAGTTAAAGATTCGGCGTTACTACTCATAACCTTATGTTTTCCTGAGGATCCCTGAAGAAATTTAGCAGGAACTTTTGACCTAGACAAAGTGACGGAAACGTGCGTTTTTGTCGGAAATGCAGCCATACTAAACACTCGTGAAGTGCTTGACGAGAAGACAATGAGTAAGCGTTATTGAATAAAATGTTTATGCGAATTCTCAATGGGAAAGACAGCGATGGCTGTGAGCGGAACTGGTATTTCTCTTTAGGTTACAACGGACTGACGGTAACAGATGTCGTCACGGGGCATCCTATAAGCAAACTAGACACACGATGAAAGCTAACATGACTGCTGCACGCAATGGGAAGTCAGTGACAGTGTCACCGCTTCTACCCGTATTGCGTGCCCAGCGGACTCATGGACCCTTGCAAAAAAAAAAAATAAAGGAAGCACAGAACAAATAATGTTATTGCGTCTAAGCCTCAGTTACAGCCGACAGTGATGGCCAAGCGCACTCGCGCTCCTCCTCTGTTTCCTTAAGCCAAGATTAAACGTCAATGTCATTTTTCTTGTGACTGAAGTCTAGTCTTCGCAGATAGACTTCTGTTGCGAACTCCCTACATTGTGACAGCGGTGGCGAAGAACGGGATAACCATTCTGATGCAAGGAAAATCGATTGGGTCAATCTTCTATCAACGTCAGCCGTCTAAGAGGTAACGCCGCCAAGAAAAGAGCCACGATCATATAGAATTTCTGATGTCTGAAATGGTCGTGCCAAACGAATACAAGAATAGGAACGCTCCAATTGCAACCGCCTCTTGCATCACATAAATAGAAGTGCGTCCCATTACGAATAGCCAAGCATACTGTTGTGCATATTCGCGAATAGTACTTCTTTGTTTTGAGCTTCGGCATGTCTCTTGTGGAACGGATCTTATAAAAACCATGAAGGCAGAAGTTTACCAGAAATGGAAGCTCCTGACGAAGAGAAATCCCCTTGAAGAAACCTTTAGATTGGTGTCATTTTTTTGTTCGATGAGGCTAAAGATAGACAAAGTGTTTAGGGATTCTGACGCACTGACGCATTGATTTTGTCTCTGTGACCTGTGCAGGAATTTTGGCCATCGCGTAGTCAATGTTGAGATGTGCGTAAGCGGAAACCGGCGCAACGGGAAGCGTTCTGAGCCACCCTGCTGGTCCACTGGCCAACTGTGCACACCGTGGTTGCGGAAATAAGGATGAGTGACCGAATCAATGAAAAGAGTTCGAGAGACAGTAAATCGTTTAGAGGAAGGAAATAACGCGAAAACACTGCGATGTCGTGCTTCTTCATAACACCATGAGGGCATTCTCATGTGCTAGATAAGCCACATCTCAACCTGGCCAACGGCATTGTTCTGTGGATTGCGGTGGCGTGCTTGATGTGCTTGATTCATAATAAGAATCGGGCACGCAAATCTTCCCGGGCTCTTCGAAATTCCTTTATTTCCATGTCATTTCGGGGTGCGTTTAATCTTCGAGTATCATCTTATGCCGGCAGCTCTATGCGCCATGGTAACTTAGCAGGTAAATTGCGGCGCTCGTTAGCTCGAGCACGCATGATCGATGCCCAGCCATGGGAACGACATTGTGATTGACGCGGGATGCAAGAACAACCACGTACTTAGATGTCGGTGCACGTTCAAGGAACTCAAATGGTGAAAAGTTTTCCAGATCACTCCAGTACAGCGTGACTATACTAAGGAACTATACATATGGAAATGCGCGCTGTTTGACCTGGAAAAGGAAAGGCGCTATTCGTCTCCACACATATCTGCCTGATGAAATTTTGAAGGGTATCCCGTGATTCCTGTAGTCGATGAGTATTGATGGTGTTTACAGAGTCCGGAAAAAAAAACGATATTATGTAACACTATGCTCTATTAGGCTGTGGCTTTAAAAAAAGTTCTGACGCATTTGCATTTATCATTACACCCACTCTGTCGACAAGAAGGCTGTGTGATCGTCGCGCAGGAACTTCGAAGTCGACAATATCTTCCTGTTTTCGGGAAGCAGTCGCATATGTACGTACATTGTGCGGATGGTGATCACGCGTCACAACATTTATGATTTTCGATTACATATGCTTCTTTCTTTTTTTCCTATCTTTGCATGAAACATATTTTCCATAAATGCTATCTGCCACTATATAATGCCATTACGTCCATTACATTACATCACACATTACATTACACCATTCAGTACGTCCACCATTTGGAATTATTTGAAACATTTCAAGCACGATATACCGACAATCCGCAAACCCGTCATGACGCTCTGTGGCAATAGATGACTGCTGCGCCAATAAGCATCATACATCGATGTGTGTTCTACAAATGTCATATATTTTGTTCATGCCAAATAAAAAAGCGCCTATAGCGTAATGTTTAAATTGCCGGTTTCGAGTAACTTACGAGGCGACTTTCTGAAGTATAATCTTTATTCTAATTTTTTCCTATGTACTTGTTTTCGTTCTTTTTTGTCATGAAAGGTGATGCTATCCTGAACGGACAAATCGCGCACACTTTTTCCGCACTTTCTTCCTCACAGTAAGACCTCCAATGCAGATGCATTAGAAAATGCTTCTACAACACCACTTCATTCCCTACAAGAACGCTAGACTGCAGTGCAGATAGAATTTTTAGAACTAACAGGCTAAACGATATCGGTACACCCTGTTTCAAAAGCCTGACCAGTAGAGATTGCTCTCGTCATCCTTACATCAGGGATCGTTTTTGTATGCATACACGCTGTGCCGCCAGCACGAAAGCTCATACAGCAGCGTGGTTCTCACCGTTTATTTTCAACTGCTAAGACCAGTTTCACTACATGTTAGACCCTTCACCCAGAGTAATCGCAAGTCTTTACAATAGACAGCCTGCCGCATGTACTGCTCGGCGTAATGAAAAGCGCCAGCTTAGTTTGATTGAGACAAATTACTTCACAGCAGACAATGGTCACCATGCGGGCATTGAGCGGTGCAGTGAGAAATACCAATTTCGTTATGGCAGCAGCCAGTGCGAGCTGACTGCATGCAATCTGACGCGACAGCACTACCCAAAGCAGTTGCACCAAAGAATGGGTGATATATTAAGCGTGTCAGGTCTTGCACCGGCGCTGTATATACTGCGATTGCTTGTCCAATCGCGAAGGCTGCGCAATAAAACAGAAAAGACTAGAAGAATCGACAAGCAACCGACGAGCAAGCGTTTTTCTTGTATAATGGGAGAGCAATGTTCGGGAACGCTGGCCTGCTTTCGTTAGCTCTCACAGAAGGCACGACATGGAATGTTTATCTCATTTTGAGGCGGACAGATAATTCTGAAGAAGGGTACTCTACCGGGAAGGCGACGACTTTCAATGCGCGACACCAGCAAAACAAAAAGTGAAGATTTGAAGATCATGCACCATGCGTGAGGATATCAAGCGTATGGGCTGGTCATGTTGCTTTCCAATTGTGGCACAATACGTTAACCGTGGCTGCCTCCCACATTCACATGGTGTAGTGGCCGGCAACTCAGCATCAATCTAGTGATTACCAAGTAGTACATGCATAGATAAACAGTCTCAGTTGATTTTGTGACAGATGATAGCCCTGACGCCTTAGCGCTGTTAATATTGAAAACTGAGGCCCATATAGTGAATATCATCGAAGCGTACTTGATCTAGCATTGTATAGATCAACTAACAAAATTCTGGCACTTTGCTAGTAAAACGCACATTAGTATGAGGCACGCTGTGGTGCACATGGGTAATACCATAATAAATTTGACCACCAGGCTCCCATTCCACATTATAGAGCAGGATGAACATATTGTCACGTGGTTGTGACGTTGAAGGAGGCTGAAGCAAAGCTGGGAAATACAAAACGTTTCTTTGGGCGAAGTTGTGCCCGGGAAATGAAAAGTCGATGCACAAGCTAGTCGCGTTGTAAATTGATCGCGACGGAAACAGTCGCCGGCTGTTTAGTAGTTTGATCTGCAGTGAGGTGCGTCGGCAGTTATGCAAGAGGCATCGAACATCTCAGCCTTATCCCTTGTGCTCACGTAAGCTCTTGAATAAACTTGACTATTCCCGCCCTGCACGTAACCTTAACGGAATGATCTTAAACAATCGCGAAGCTTCTCAAAACAGCGCCTTCGAGGCGGCGTTGCTCAAACATGGCGGTTCGGTGTACGCCGAGCATTGCTAACTGTCCTTGCGGGTGAAACCAGAACACATCAAAATGAAGCAATAAACACGCGTGAGAATATGCGCTTTATGTTGTGACATTTTGCTGGTTTTCTGAGAGGTGCACTGAATTATTTGTTAGTTTATTAACCACGCTGCACTTTCTTCGGAACTTTTGTGCGCGTTTTGAATTTATTACGATCGCCACTATCATTGTTGCCAGGAAGAACACATCGGGATAGGGGAGTTAGCCAGACGACCTCGATCATCCTACCGGCAAGGAAGCACGCAAAATCAAAATGGATATCTCTTAATTTAGCGTCCTTAACAAGCTATTGAGCACGAAGACCGTGCTGCCAGACAGGGTGCTCGCTAAATGTAGGATAGAAAACGAAAGACACGTGCCATTTCTGTTTGAAGTTTGGATTTCGTGTCGCAAGCGCCGTAAATAAGTGTATTGGCTGTTTTGCATTAGAAGCGTCGTTCGTCGAAAGCCATTTGTGATTGCTCCGCTGGGAGAAGGGAATGGGGCGGTCCATGTATTCGGAGGCACTGATGTAAAGATGGCGATTTGGATGCGGGACCTGCAATCTAGTCACGTCCCTGCATGTAAGTCTGTGTATGTGACTGCGTTGCACGCTTCAAGGCCTCCACAATGGTTACATGCTGCACAACCCGCTCTTTGCCCAACCAGTAACAAGCCACGCCGATGGCTAGGGGCACGCCTTACGCATGAGACGCATTGAACGAAAAAAACTTGACAGTTTTTCGTATAGCGTTACGTCCTATACGCATTTCTGTTTTGCCCTTATGCCAGTGCACACATACGTGATTGCAATATTTAACACCCTACTAAAGATATCGCGCTGTTCGGATTCCTCGTCAGAAGCTCATTCAGCTTCCACATCAAAACTTTCTTCACATTCGCTGTTATGCATTTTGCTCACTTCTACTTCAATTCTTGTCTCGCATTTTCCTATTTATGCTGCTTTCACGATTACGCAGACTCTCTGAATGAAAACCGCGTAATGCTGGTCCGAGATGGCGGCAACACCTACTTATTCCTATCATCCCTTTTTGCGAGCTTCAGCCAGAGATGTAAGATATTTAGACTTGACGAACGGCAACAGGAGTGAAATAGAGGACACTCAGATACAGTAATTTTAAAAGCTGAAGCGGAATGAATCATTTAACATTTCTTTGCGTAACACTGGCTACCATTATGCCGACACACATAAGAAGTAAGAGCACCACACGACTTGGCATACCAATTCTACCAGCAACATGCTTGTACAAACTTGGCAAGTACATACTAAACGTAGCAGCTTAGAGGCTATTGTGTAGCGCTGATAAACTAGGGGATGCCGGTTCCATTACCACGGTGGCCGCGTTTCGACAGGAATTGAAGTCGAAAACATCCCGTCTGTTTATATTTAATTACACGCTAAAAAAACTCATGTATTCAAGATTAGTGGGAGCTCCTCACTACGACGTGTCTCGAAATTGTACTGCGGTTTTTGCACAAAGAAAGCTTAGAATTTACGTAATTCTTGGTCAATAAAAATATCACTTCAGAGCTCGAAAACTCGCAAAGAGTAACAAAATGAATAGTAAAAGTTTCAATATTATTATTTATTCACTTATTAATAAAGCTTGTTTAACTATTCAGTACCTACTTGCACGCTCCGACTTGCATGTTCAGCAACGAAAACTCAAAAGAAGGTTTTCGTTGCTGCCATTTTATTATCACATTTACATTCGCTGCAGCGGGAAGTGGAGCCTCAACTACAAGTACATCATATCATGATCATACATGAGACATATTTTGACCGATATCACGTACAGGCAGCGACTGAAAAAGCCTAGGCTGCGTTTATGAAGCACTTCATTATCGGCAACAAGAAAGGACCAAATACTTCCCACAGCAAACAAAACAAGGAGGCACCGCTCGTGCTCTTTACCCTCGTCATGGCCGAGTGCCTCACAGCGGGTTCTCATCCGTGTGTATATAGGACGACTTAAGGAGCAACAACCGAGCCATCGGTACAAGCAAATAGAGCACTTTCCCTAGTAACGCAAAAGGTTACGCCCTCAGAGCAAATACGCCGCTGCCAACCTACAGGCAATCCCATAGCCGCGTCGAGAAAGGCCTTGGCACATCCTCTTGAATTAGTCTTCCATTTTCGGAAGCACGCACCGTTCATTCCCGAAGATCTTGAGGACGGCGGGAAGAAAGGTCGCCGGTGATGATGATTAACGTCGCTTCCATTCGCGGAGCACAAAGACCGCCAAGTGCCGTTCCGTGCAGGCTTCCCTTATTCAGTCTGGGTGTTCGTTATCGCCCGCAATGCCGTATAGGCAATGTGGCCTTGTCGTGAATAGATATTCAAGGCGCCTTTCTTGACGGTCGAGAGCGAAACCTTGTTGCGGGACGACACTCGTATACTTCTGCCAGTGCCGTGATTCGCCTCAATGGAAGCTAGGTCGCTATGCTGGCGGCCCTTGGGAAGTACACCGCCCTAAGGCCACATCGCCACATGTGAACGCGATGGTTGAAGTTGCCCCATCAATCTAATTCTTACCGAGTTATTACTTAAATCAATCATAACAAATTTGAATCGAGGAAATGTAGTGGGAACCTACATGACTACGCGGAGTGTCGCAGTTGTAAAAATAGTTCAGAGCTACTTGGTTACACGTTATTCTAAAGCAGCATTAGAAGTGTGTGCAGCTACTGTATCCCTCGTTCAATAAAATTTTCAGGGCACTGATGGTTTTAGAGGCAATCAATAAAATAAACACGTGAAAGGATCTGATGGCATTACTGGTGCTTAAGAGATCATTTTGTGCCTTAATGCAAATAGGGCACATAATGCACATGAAAGTCAGGATAACATTTTTCATCACATTTAAGTTTTATTTTTGCAATGCATGATACGTAGCAGGAGGCCCTAGAGTTGAATGCTGAAAGAACACTTTGTTCCAATTAGGCTTATTCCACTATGGAAATTTGTTGCTTGTTCAGTCCGAGACGGCGGGTTCGATTTTCGCCTCAGGAGATTCATTTAGAAGGCGACGAAATGGAAAAAAAGAAATTCTATTCGTTTCACATAAGGTAGACGCACGGAATATTCACATTTACCGAAAATTTTACAAAATATCGCGGTACAAAATATCGCCGAATTGGAAATTAGTGAAGCACACAAAAACGCTGGAACACTGAAGGGTACACCTTTATCACACTTTGCCGTCCATTGCCCGGTGTGCGGCTACAAGCCTGACCTAGACAATGGCCGTGGTGATGATGCTCAGGGACGAGTGCGCGCGAAAATTCGTCGAAGTGTACGGAACATATAAAAGTAAAGGCAACTACTTGAGACATCCATTGATTGCTCTCAGCGATGCTGAAGTGTTGTTCCTGAAACATGCGTGATTTTCAACTCCCAAGATAGATAAGACAGTTCTTGGTTTTCTGGGGCAAAAAAAAGTGTTGAAAGGGGTGCAGTCCTCTTGTTGAGAGCCTCGCTTTCAGTTGAAATATTCAGTGCATTTCTATTGAACTTTAATTTCTTAGGAAGCACCTGTCTCTTTACGTTGGATCCAGATCTGCGTCATTTGTGCGTTAACCAATCAGAGTACATTCCAACTCGTCCCGTTTTTCTACCTTATTACAGAAAGTATGCGGTTGCGCCAATTCATAATAACGCACACTCGGCCTAGGCTATGGAGTCAGCTAACGTCCGCATTCTCCACATTCATTGTCTTGATCGTTTTCCTTCAGACTCTCTCTCACTTCTTTGCAGCGTCCAGGTAGAAAAATTATCTCCGCTTTATCAGTTAGGTGCACATACAGTAAAGCCACCAGCCACACGTGCTCATGAGTGAGTGAATAAAGTTTTATTGGGTACAGCAAAACGCACTAAAACGTTCACCCGGCTATCCCACAACAGGACCGACAGGTCTAGCCTGCCGGCCAGATCACGGGCACTCTAGTTGGCCAAGTTCTGGCCTTCATAGATGGGACTTCGCAGAAGCGCGTTCCACGCTTCCTTGGTAATCTTCGGACACATGTACCGGACCTCCCAGATCATATGGAGACAAAGTGGCAGCCTCGCCGTAGGCCGCCCAAGGGCCATTCGGGTAAATGCCCGGATATATGCCATTAAGAGACTCCGCATTATGGCAGGAGTTAGCTTGAAGATGTCTGAGCGCGACCGCCTGAGGCCTGCTTAGCTTAAAATGAGGAGGTGGGAAGACCCTTCTCTCCATGTAAACGAATTTAGCAATCTGATTGTGCGTCCTAGGAGCGTCCCTGTGTCCGGAGATAAACTCAGCCGAGCCGAGGACGTGCTTGTCTATGTGAGAAATTGATAGGACATGCACACCTAACTTCTGTGTCCACTTTCTTTTTGTGCACCGAAGAGTTTTTTTCAGTTCATAGGCGGTGTTTTTGTGTCTGCTTTTCATCCCTTGTGCCCAAGCATACGGGCCTTGCCTTCTTTCCACTATGACGTGAAAAAAAGATGACTGCCTGGATCCCGTTAACGCCCAAAAAGTCTGCGGGCTATGTAGTATAATAAAAAAAATATAATAATAAACAGTTGTTCCTATCAGGAAAGTTATGAAAAGCCATGCTAAAAAAATAGCGCCAAGACACGTGGAACAAGACAAAGAAAACTACAGAACAAGCGCATGGTTTTTAACAACTGAACTTTTATTAGAAGAAAAAGAAAATATATTGAAAAAAGACCGCATGTTCACCGCGAAAAAAACCGAAAACTTGAGATGTGCGCATCCAGGTACCTTATTTCTGTCTTGTTCAACGCAAGAGACGGTTTCGCCACACAGTTGTAACTGTGTGGCTAAACCTTTTCAAATTAACAAAGCTTCAACGAGCTCACGTGCCGTCTGGTCCCAATGACGTGCGAGCACTTCTGCATAAAATCGCAAAAGCTAGCGTGTTTTTTTCGCGCTATTTTTTTCTCATGATTTACCTACTCGCCCAACACGTCATCCTTCCAAGAGGCCATGGCAGGAAAAAGAAAATTTGCATTGATGACCGCACTGCGTCTAGCTCGAGCGTCTATCACCTGAACTGGGGTCTTCACTGCATGAAAAATGTGTAAAGTGCAGCTAAAAAAGGGAGACGGTGGAGGGAGACTACTTGCATATGTGCACATACAAATCTGATCGTAGTTTACAAATGTGTGGAGAAAGAACAAATGTCTCAGTTGATTTGTGAAGTCACCTCCTTACAGCTCTCTATACATTTTTAACGCGATAGCGTTTAAGGAGCTCGTTTCGCAGAAATTCCCGCGTCGGCGTCAGCGTCGTTGGTTGTGAGCGAAAAATCATCATCTTGTCCGTGACCGAAAAATCGAGAAAGATGCAAATAAAATAAATTTTTAACGCGATAGCGTTTAAGAGCTCGTTTCGCAGAAACTCCGGCGTCGGCGTCGGTGTCGGCGGCGGCGTCGTTGGTTGTGAGCGAAAAATCACCTTGTCCGTGACCGAAAAATCGAGAAAGATGCAAGTAAAATAAATAATAAAAATTTCCGGGTCCGAGTGAGGATCGAACCAGGGGACGTCTGCGTGGCAAGCAGGTGTTCTACCACACAGCCACGCCTCTGCTCGGGAATACAGTGAAAATAACTTCCTCCGCTTGGAAATGCAGTGAAAATAACTTTCATGCTTCGCAAACGCAAGCGTCCTTTTATAGGCGTCGCAATATAACATGTAATATCCCAGGAATATTGCGTGGTACAAGCGTACATTACCATCGGGCGTCAGAATATGGGACTATCATAACGATTTCGTAGTTTAAAGCCAGCCACCCATTACAAATGGCACACACCTTACTGCGCGTATTCCCTTTAACACCACGTATTGGGTGCATAGCAAGTATCCACTAAGTGGTTGAAGTAGGCACTCAGGACAGGATGTCGCTATCGCGTTCAACTCTTAAAGGCGAAGATTAAGGGTCCTCCAATTTTTTTGTTATTGTTGCTTCTCTATAGCTCTTTTCTTCTTTCTTTTTTTCATTTTTTTAATCTTGCGAGTTTATAATACTAATCTGTAATGCAATTCATTTTCAACCCTTTCCTCCAGTAAGTGAATTTGTTTCTTAAGCAAGACACCATCCGATTCATGGCCTATCCCCCGAGGTGGGTTGCGCCAAAACACTAAGGAACCAAGCAACCAACCATCCTTGGGAGAATTCGTGGCCAGGCCCCGATGACAATGACCCCGCAGCGGATATTTCGACACTTCCCACAATCGCACATTTCGGTGTACCGGGTACTTCGCAACTGCAGTACATGGCGCAGGTATCCTAGCAGATTTTACTGTGCAGACGGGCTCTCCATCCCCCTCACGGCACGGAGGAGAAGCGAAGCATGCTAAGCAAATGTGAAGCCGGCTGCAAAGTGAGCCCGATGACGCTATTGCGTTCCGCTTATAAAGGTGAAACTTAAGTGTCCTCCAAATTTTAGCAAGAAAGTGTCATATGCAGGGACCAACATAGAATGTAAGCATGTAATTTTCAGTGGGCAAATAGTCCATTGAGCTACGTAGTTGTGAAGCGGCTGATATCCTCTAGGAAACTGCTTATGTCAATTAAGCTGGCACCTTGTAATAGCCGCGAATACGGCACTCGGGGCCGGCGGTGAACGTGCATGCCCGTGAAACTGATACCAGGCTCCTTGCACTACCTCGAAACATTCAGGGTGACAATGTCATCCAGGTTAACCTACAGAGACATTCTGCGGTAAATGTACAAGGCTAAGCACCTACTTTTCTTGACGGCTACCCACGTACAAAGAGTCAAACGTCCAGTGTAGTTTTTTATCCTCTGCATCCATGAAGATTTCTCACTCGCGGACAACGCCAGCGACGCCGACCTGGCATCTCCTGCGACACGGGCTCTATACCACTGTCGCATGTGTAGCATGTTTGTCTTGGAAGTTATAAGTAGTGTGGGCATTTGTTATGTACTTCTTCCTCACCTGTGAATTATCATAATCATCATCATCCGTTTGTCACTCTGTCCTCATCGTCACCGTGTCATTCTCATCATCATCGAGTGTGTGCGCGCTCTGCCCGTTGGCTTCCAAGACCTCGCGTCTAATAAACGTCGTGTTCAACCAAGACGTCATACGTGGTGGAGGTCCATAGTATCACTGATCCATGCCATTTTCCTTATAAGAACATACGCTTTCACATTCCTCCGCGACTCTTCTTGCAAACTGCTCTATTGCGTCCACGATGATTTCATTATTTCATTTATTGTTCTAAACAGGCGTTCTAAATCAGCTCATTTCCAGTTATGTAACAAGGCACGAAAATATCCCAGGTAAAACAGGTGTGCGCGTATTACGCTAACCTAGGATGCCTATAATGGAGTTTGCGCAGATGCCAAAACAGCGATAAAGACCTCAAGAAAAAGCTATCAAAGGCAGTCGGCGAAGCTTTAGCCCGAATTTATTTCACATAATTTTTTATATTATTACCAAAAACCGTTTTTTATGGGGCTTATTGCGTCCAGATGCTTCACAGGAAAAAATACGCATTACCTAAATCTATACGCAAGCAGTGAGCAGTGCGTTAGTTTTAAAAATTAACGGTCGCCTACGCAAGCTGCTGCGCACGTTTTTTTTTTTCTTTTATTTCAGGCGCGATATTTTCAACGGGAAGCTCGTGAACAGATAGGGAATGCTTCGTTTCCTTTTCACGTTTGCTAGATCTGCCCCCCACTGTTAACCCTTAAACGGCCGTAGCGAACATATTTCCCACCAAGTTTAAACGCCTCTATCTCCAATTCTCCCAAGTCCTCCACCCTGAGACGGTTGCTACATCTGTAGTGATGTGTGAGAATCAACTGGACAAAATTTTAGCGACTCGAACGCAAGCAGCAACGAGGTGCCTCAGTTTTCGTTGGAGCCACCAACACTTTGCTCTCTGAGCGGGAGTTCGTCGCGCGGGTTTTCACCAGCTGCGATAATTCGTGGATGAATGTACTTGCCGCAGTGAGAAAGGTCAGTAAATGCATTTACTCAATGCCGCAAGCGATGGGCTATTATCTGGTCCACTTTTGGATTCTAATTTAACGAAGAACTAAAGTTATTGACATTGGAATTGTAATTGTGCAGTGGGAATATACTTCACTACGGGCCTTTCACGATGCCAATCCATAGGATGTAATTTTCTCTTTCTCTAAAAGAAAACACGCTCGACAGTTGAAGAAGCACTAGATTTGCACCTTTCTTTACCTGATGATGTAAAAAGCTTTTGCGACAGCGAGGAAGATGATGACGAGGAAGAACCATTGTGCATAATTACCCGCTAGAATGGGAATGCAATACACATTGACCATACGACTGCCAAGCTAGGCGTTGGCTTGTGGGAAACTTTTGAAGAGATACTGTTGAAAATAAAAAAGGCAGCAAGGTACGGGCCCTGATAGGCCTTCCAAGGTGGCAAAAAAAAAGAAAAACTTTAGATGTAGCAGACCAAGGGCTGCTTTCACCTGTACTAGGCTACATTTTCCTAGAGCACCAAGGACCTTCAAATATTGCTGGTGTCGTTTAAATGAACATAATGACAAGAGGTCGAAGATTGTTTGCACTACGTGCAATGTTCATATTCATGCCGTATCATGCTTTCAAAAGTTCCCCCCACAGGTACGGTTCTGCCAAAGGCAAATAGGGAAGTATATTCCCACCCTAATAACTTGAATTTAGCGAAGCATAAGAAAACATTTGACGTTGCATTATGTTCTTTCGATAATACATAGCGTTTTCAAAGAATCTTGCATCAGTATTTACAATAGATACCTTATGGGCGTTTAAGGGTTAAGTGAATATTCTGACTGATGGAGGAACCGAGCTATGTATTTGAATAACGAGGTGACCTGAAATCGGGACTCCTTGGTCATGGCTTTATTGATCTAGCTTCGAAGTCTCAAACTGTTCGTAAAGCCTGCAGTCATTACCGAAAGGGATGTTCCCATAAACATTAGATTATATAAGAGAAAAAGCGTAAAGTTTATTGAGGAAACCCTAAGAGAAAATGCTTAAGAATCATTTGATGCCATAGCGCACGCCTGCATAAAGCACCTAAGCGCAAG
Source organism: Rhipicephalus appendiculatus (assembly GCA_030522465.1). Taxonomy (NCBI): domain Eukaryota; kingdom Metazoa; phylum Arthropoda; class Arachnida; order Ixodida; family Ixodidae; genus Rhipicephalus; species Rhipicephalus appendiculatus. The sequence continues at coordinate 40,493 of JALIZH010014462.1, forward strand.
CTACTGGAACGCTGACGGTATCTCCCATCTTTCCCGCATCCCGTTCTCTTTTGCAGACTTACCCAGGCTTTAAGAAGCTTACGAAAGATCAAAGTGACGCAATCCCGTAAGGATTTATTTTCCTCGGTATGAGACGCCGGGGGAAAAACAGCAAGCAAGCTGGTCCTCAATGACATCTTCCCAAACACGCTAAGTTGCATTTCATGGTTCCTGAGTATGCAGTTTATGATCCACTTTGTTTAATTTGAAAGAAACCTTCTCGCTAATAGCAAGCAATAGCCGCTAGGGGGCGACTTGCAGCCTTGGCCTGCCATCACCGACAGAAGGTCATTCCTTTTTAAGCAGCTTCCTGTTCGTGTTTTCTATAACAAACTTCTTGTTACTTTTCTTTGCATGGCGAATACGAATAAAGCTGCGCCATCCACATGATAGGATCAAGCACTAATCGACAAAGCAAAATGAGAATGGGATAGGATTGAAAACTGGGCAAGTTGGTAACGATTCCCTCTACCAGCTATAAAATGAGAATGTTGGACGCCAGAAATCCCACGGTGACAGCTCGACAGAGCATGCCCTAAGGGCACATCATTCTCAGAAACGCGGCTGCGATGTAGCTATACAGTGAAGTAATAAAATGCAAGGATTAACACGGTAGATAATTTGGCGTACTTTCTTCAAAGAGAAGCTTGCTTCCCTAAATATCCACAAGGCACGGTTTGAAAGATATCTTACACACATGTTTTCTTGCCTGCACCAGGCAGGCAAGTACATTCAATGCAACGAAGCTTGACAAGAATGCCACGGGCATTTGCCTCATAAAAAAGACGTCGCTTAATGGTTAACGCCCAGGATGCAATGGCCATCACAAAAGTAGCCATGTGTAATTTTGCGTCGTCTAAACCCACATGATGTACTTTAACTGGACGTATGTCACGCAAATAAAAAGACGACAGCTTTTGGTGAACTCTTCTGTTGTGAACTAATTTACTCCGAGCATAACCATGTAGCTGTGACGACCATCATGATTATGACGATGAGGCGTCTCCTTTAAATGTCACTTAGACAGTATGGGGCACAGGTCACGAGCCCGGCAGCACTGCTGAAGAAATAATATTTGAAGAAATAAGCATATAGAAGTTATTAAGGAAGGGAAACTATAAAACAATAATGTGCAGCTTATGTAACATGTGCGTAAATACGTGGTAACATTTCGCCTGCCTTCCATTGACAGCATTTCATAGAAATCCTTGTGGTCACCCCTACGGGGAGCAAGCAATTGTACTTCGTTTTGCAATGGGAAAGGGTTTCAGTCACCCTTTCAGTCACACCAAACTTCGATAATCCGAAGTGCCAATATTGGAACAAATAGACACGTTTACAATGTTTAAAAGAGAATTGTAAAGTATTACAACAACGAGAACAGCTTGATGAAAAAAAGTTCACGTTCTTCTCCACAACTTGCTCAAGTTGCTTTCTATGTGACATAATGTAAGCTACATTCGAATTACTCATATCAACAAACATATCAGATGTGCTTCAGATTCCTAGTCTATATATTATGCAGATAAATCTTTTTGGGAGACATGCCTATTTCTGTTTGTATAGTTTGCGTTTTACCGAGGGGATGCAGCATTATGCTTACCTCAACAACTTTGTAGAACATGTCATTATGCCGGGGGGAGAGCACTGTGGATGCCATCTTGAAGTTGAGTTTTCAACAGCGGTCATTTTTATAGCATCTGCCGCAGCGTATGTGTGCCATGCTTTAAACCTCTGCCGTCATAGTAGAGCACATCTCATTTGTACTGCCGGCGTTTCGTTAGCGCGGTTACAGTGGAAGACATTGTTACTTTCTCATATAACACGAAAAATTTCTGTGCAGGGCAGATAATGTTGTCCTCGTCCACCTAAGTATTTCTCTTTCTGGCTTCTGAAACGCACCTAACAATGCTACTGCCCTCAGCGTCTACGTGATGCACAACGCCTCCATCAATTTGTTGGGCGCTGCTGTTGCACAGAAGTTCAGTGATTTCAAAACTCAACTATACAAAAACCAACCTGGATATTGCCGTGAGGTCTCTTCATGGTGAAAATGGCTGTCTAGAAGTGTTGCTTTTCCTCAGGGAGCGCTGTGGATTACGAAGTTGGAGAACGTCGACGAAATGGCTTCATCAGCGTAACTTAACCCAAGAAGCCAACTCAATTTCGAGAGCTTGTCTAATGTGCAAGTAAATGTCATAACCCAATTTTCAGCTTTTTTATTTGAGTAGTCGTAAAAGATTACAATTTTCAATGAAAGCCCTCTTAAAAGAATATAACCAGAACTTGACTCATGCGTCCGCACCAATAGTGTAAATATTTCCTCGCGCAAAACTCTTTTAGGACTTATCCTCTCGTAATTTTTAGAGCAGGTGATTTCCCTCCATAGATCTCTAACTTCGCAGGCAC